>JAUIMM010000695.1:0-17500 GCA_031769625.1 Taudactylus pleione | reverse complement strand
ATATGTACATATTGCTCTCCTTATGTACTGGATAGTGTATTATTATACAGTATTAATAATTAACCCTATTGATGATCTATAGCAGTGCACCCCTGACAGTGCATGTTTTCCACATCTCCTAGTTGGTGCACAGGTTATTTATTACTGGCTGACACATTTTAAAAAGATCCACAGATGGTGCTAATCATTTAATTTGTGATACTGAGAAAAAAAATGCAGCACTAGTAACATTCTATTATATTACTATTTCTATTGCGGTCATGGTGTGTACTGGGGAGGGGGGTTTCCAGGCAGACGGAAACCCCCCCCTGCGTTTGCCTATGATAGAAGCCGTATCACCCTCAGAAGGGCTTTTGTGGCTCTTTGATCTATTGCCCCCTGTGTTACTGTCTCTCATATTAACCTCCAGAGTCACACAGAGGTCGCCCAGTAGTCACATTGTCAGGGATAGGTCACTGTTAGTCATTCAATGTACACAGATGTATATGTAAGCAGGTAAGAAGCACTAACCCTTCCCCTGTGTGATAAGATCGCATGCGTGTGTGTGTGCGTGTGTGTGTGTAGGCTATTGAGCCGTGCTTATTGTTGGTGCAACAGGCTGTGTAATTGGTTATAACGCACCAGTTGCTGTATTACACCTTAGTAACGCCCTCACCTTCTGTAATGTACAGCCAGGTGATGTGCTTAGTATATATGCTGTATATGGGCATATATCGGTTAGCTGTACAGCGCTACGCATACTATTGGCAAGCAAATGCTGACGGATTGGGCGATTTTTAACAAACTGTTCGTGTGTCGCAGGCTTCATACACAACTTAGAGTGTATATGAGCGAGTCGTTCACATCTCTGTCGCTCCTCACTTACGGCCGCATGGGCGTTACTGGGTGGAAATGGGCGCTTGCGCGAATGCTTACGGCAAATGTATTCTGCGTGCAGAGTTGCGTCCTGCTTTGAGCTGTGCGCGTGCAGAGGTCAGTACACTGTCGGTCACATCTCCTGCACGAAGTATGTGGCCGGTGCCAATGGTGATGCCGTCTGCAAGCTGGGGGCTGGCTGGGGGCAGTGCGCTCGCATAGTGCGTCAGACTCGGAATACCAGCGGATGGGGCTTCCAATCACAGAAAGCGGACAGAATTGCGTGCAATTCCGAATCGGGCCCGTGGTGTCTCGAGCTGCTGTGGAACTACCCATCCCAGCATGCCCCGCCATAGTTTTGCTATTAGGGCATATTAGAATTGTTGAAATGCTTGGATTTGTAGTGCCACAGCAGCTGGAGCGGTACAGGAGCCTACCCCTGTACTAGCATGTCAGCTGCTTGGAAAAAAAAAACACCCTTCCCTGGTAGTCTAGGGGCATTGTGCCCGCCGTGGGCTGCTGAACCGGAATAACATGTCCTGCAGCCTCATGGCTCAAAGTGGTATGAGGGAGAGGTGGCCAACACTGCCAGCTAAATGTTTCCTTGGAGCTCACACTCAGTGGACAAGGGTCTGCCGCCTGACAAGGGTCTGCCGCCTGACAAGGGTCTGCCGCCTGACAAGGGTCTGCCATCTGGGGGTCTTGTCTATCCTCCTCTGGAGCCCAAATCCATTCAGAGAAGGTGATAAAGTTCCCCTGCAGAATCCTGAAAGTAAAGTTTGGGAGGAAACCATCCACTCCCTCCAGACTTTCCGGCCCTAGGGTGTGGTTACCTGTGCAGGTGGTCTCGGGCTCAGTGGAGGGACCACTCACCACAGCCACATACACGTAGCTTGATTGGTTAAGGGACCCATGACGGGCTTACCCTCTGTTGTATTGTGTGTTAGAATTGTATATAAAGGGGGCCTGTGAGCCCTGAATGTGTATATCCTCTGACTCTCAGAGGGGGACTTCTGTAAATAACTTGTATGTTGTGGAGTAATTGTCTTTTTAAAGACTGAGCAATAAATGTCTACTTGCTTCAAGACGCCTGCATCTGCTTGTATCCTGTGTCCAGAATAGAGCCCAGTGTCTTCAAGCTGAAACACTTTACCAGCTACCAGTGCAGATTGGTCCATTGTTAGGGACCAGTGGGAATAAGCTGACACTACCCAGGAGGTGTTGCAGCAGCGTAACCACATATAACAAGAAATAGGTGGTTCCAGGTGCCGGTGGTAGGAGCCTGTTGGTGACAGTGAGTTTCCTGCCCACTACGCAATGGGAGGAGTCAGTAACAGGTGGTTACTGACAGTGAGAGGGAATCCCTAGGGATGTTGAAGTAATGACACTCACGTTACAGTGATCGCCTGGCGGAGCAAGGTCATCCGGTCACAGGGCCTGATTCAGACCCGGTCGCAAGCGCTGAGCGCTCGCAAGCGGGTCGATGGTGGCCCACAGCGCATGACAGAGCTGGCTCCGTTGTGCGCATGCATGAGACCCGGCTAGCGATGGGCAATCCGTTGCTCAGAGTCTCGCACCAAAGGGGGCGAGCTGTCGATGTTGAGTGACAGCTCGCCCCGTTTGGTGGGCGGCTGCCCAAACGGAGGCGTTCCCGAGGGAACGCTTGCCGTTTGGGGGGCGCCCCACTGACATCACGAGTGATGTCAGTGGTGAGCTTCCGGCTCTGTTAGAGCCAAAAGCTCTCTGGGGCTTGTGATGAATGAGACCCTACCACATCGCGACTATCATCATGGCCGCTCGCTATAGCTGTGGGTGGACACCCACAGCTATGCGAGCGACCAGGGGGCCGCTCCTAAAAAAAACAGTGCCCGCTCTGATTCAGAGCGAGCGCTCGCTTTTTACGAGTGCCTCTGAATCAGTCCCACAGTTCCCAAAGCAAGAGAAGCATCTCCAGCAACCATATGTATACCCCGTAATTGGGGGGAGCTAGAGCACATTCAGTGCCCTGTGCCCATCTGTGCAACACGTCCTTTTTCTCTGGCACAGGTGATCGCCCCACATGTGCAGGTGTCATTATGGGGGTGTTAGGGGATGTAGTGTCCTCCCGCTTATTTATCTCAAACTTACGTTTTCCTTAATGCAGGGTAACCAGACAGTAAGTACTAAGGGGACCCATCAGTTTGGTGCCCCCCGTTTTTATGGAAGCCGTGCTGGGGGACATCCTCCTCCATGGTGATGGGGTGACTGTGAAGCGATAAAATCCCCATTTCCGATAATCTGACTTTTCACCCTTTGCTCTATTAACCTCAGGAGTCGCGTGGAGGCCGCCCATTAGTCATTCAATGTATTATGGAAGGAACACGGGGCCTGATTCAGACCCGGTCGCACGTAGCCGATGTTTGCAATCTGCGCATGCGTACAAGACGCAGTGTGTCATTGCGATCGGGAAGCGTACACAGCCAGTACACAGACGCTCTGCAAGCACCAGTGACAGGACGTGCCGTTTGTGGGTGGTCGATGGTAACGGGGGTGTGGTGGTGCGAACGCAGGCGTGTCTGAACGCCATTTCGGGGGCATGCATAAGTAAGACGCAGCGTCAGCATACACGTCACATGGCTGATATGCACACAGCAGAGCTTGCGGTAGGGTATGGTCAGCCATAAGTGCTGCGTATGGGTCCGATGTCAGCCGATGTTACCGATTGTTTCATACACTTCCTGGAGATGATGCGTGTTACTAAGGGAAAGTGTGCGTCTTGTGTCAGGCTGGTGGGCATCTAAATACATACCGCGAGCGCGGGATTTGCATACTTTGGCTGGTGACGGCTGCGTGCGAAGGCATCCTAGTGACCGGGACTGAATCAGGACCACTACTCCTTCCCGATGAGATGAGATGATTGTTGGTGCACATGGGTGCTATAGGCTGTGTAATTAAAGTCTTCCTTGGCACTGAACACAACTGATACTATACCCTCCTTTATACCGTCCGTCATGGCAACAAACACACCCGTCAGGGCCGCAACTAGGGTGGTGCGACATGCCACCGCACAGGGCTGGGGGCGCTGGATAACAGTGGTACAATGGGATCAGTGCCCCTTCATCATCGTATGGGGCAAATCAGATTGGTCACGCCCGTTCCCCAGGAGGCCACACCCCTTTTTCAGGACCACAACTTATGTCCCTGTTTGAAAAAAATTGGGGGGCACCAATGCTCCTTCTGGCCCAGAGCACCAAAAAGTCTAGTAACGTCCCTGGCACCCGACACTGTATTGTAATGCACCACAGTAACGTAATGTGCTCATTATATACTATATATGGATATATTGGTTAGGTATTATGTACTGTCCTTGCTCTGTGTTACTTGTTTTATTGTCGCCCTATGTACGGCGCTATGTATAGTGTTTGCCATGTAATAAATGTAAAGATTACAAACCATCTGGGACTTTGGGCACAATGTAATAAACAGCATGGTTGTAGGTAGTTTATGTCCCAATAACCCTACAATGAGTGACGCAGTCTGTATTGCGTGCTGCCCTGTAGTGTACTGCGGCCCATCCGTACAGGAGAAGCCTGCCATTGGCACATGTGAGGAAACCATTAAGACCTTACCAATACGTACAGGGGGAAAGCCCAGTTTTTCTGTGACTTTTTGGCAACGCAATAATATCGCCAATTTTTTTTTTTTTTTTAAAGGCAAAACCAGGCCGGGTCTCCATTGGCGCTTTAGATCCTGCTGCCCAAATCGTCAGTCTTTATACCAAGCCACAGTTCATTAAGTTTCTTTGGCCGTTCTGGCCTTTGCTGTCGATGGGTATTGCCCTTTATATCGATGGTCTGTAGAAATGGTCGGTGTCACTCGACTGTTTGTCCCTAGAGGGAGGGCCTGCTTCGACTAGGGAAGCAGGCCCTAGCACCCCACACAGGAAACCCCCCCCGCAGGCGTTGCTGCCCACCGATGGTGAGTCCTACAGCTATTAGTGTAACCTGCCGCCACCGCACTCTGCCTGGTTGCTGGATGCCAGTGCTGTATATAGTTATTAACGTGCGTCTGCCAATGTCTATGTCCCCCCCCCCCCCCCTCCCTTCCCTTGGGCCCTGTCAGCGCATAAAGGGAGCCATGGATCTGTGACAGCTGCTTCTATTGTCCGGATTTCTATGTCCATTAAACTATTATTTCACACCGTGAAAGGCTTTAACCTTCCTTCCCAGAGGAGGATTGCCGCGGCACGGCCGGGAGGGGCGCACATCAACCCCAGCTATGGTGTCACGGAACCCGGCGCACATGCTGGAGGCTGTAATCTGACGCGATGATCGCAAGATTCCCCGGGCCTGCGTCTTGTCTCCCAGGAGGTGTCTCGCTGCTTAATGCTGGAATAACGGCCGGAGGAAAGTGTCCCTAAAATAGGAAACAAAAGTGTTGTAATCACATTGATCCAGCCGTGTTATGTATTTATTACCAGTTACTCGTATAGCGCCAGCATAATCCGTTGCGGTTTAGAAAACCAAGCAAAACGGTAATAAGTCGAGAGTGGGTAATAACAGAGAGACAGAGAGGTACGAGGGCCCTGCTCGCAAGCTTACACTCTATAGGGATATAGGGATGTCATACATATAGTGAGATTTCATAGGTAAAAGTTTCTTGGTGGGCTTCGTGATCCAGTCGCACAGTGGGGGTTGTCCTGTGTGTGTAGAGCATGTAATGTTATGTGTGGTTTGTTTAGAGGGGAAGTAATAGGGGATCTCAGCCATATGGGGGTTATGTGGATGGTTCAGGAATATGATGAGCTGGCTGAGGTGGTGAGGTATCAGGGAACGCTGGAAGGTTTGGAGATTAGAGGAAAGTCTTGTTGTGTGAGGAAGGCGTTCCAGAGTGGGTGTAGTCCTCATAGTCCTGTGACTAGGAGGAGGTAGGGAATGAGGGCCTGATTCAGAGCCGGACGCTATTTGCGCTCGCTCGTCCAGAAAAAGGGGCTGGCTATTTAAATTGACCGTTCGCTTTGCGGTCTGTTGACGCCTCTATGTCTGAACGAGCAAACAAAACATGCGGACTTTTTTTGTAAAAAACGCCCCCTGGCCGCTCGCATCATACGTCATCTCCGCTATTTATTAGATTAATCGAGTACATCGAAAGGCGTATGAACTGCTCGCTATTCATGTGGTTGCATTTTCCTACCACAATCATGCGAGCAGTTCTGGCTAAAAGACAACCAAGTGACGTGGTCGATGACGCTGCTTTGTTAATTATGCACACCCATTAAACACCCGTTTTGACCGTTTGGCACGCCTGCGTTCTGATCTCCACTCCCCGTTTTCAAGCACCTTCCCCTGTTACCACCCACAAACTCCTCATTCTGTCACTCAAATTAGCAGGCATTCGCTATTTAGCGAGCACACGATTTTCGGCCGCACTGACTGGTTCGCGCATTCGTACTAAAACCCATACGCATGTGCAGATGTGCGAACATCGCTCGGAGCGAACGAGCGGCTCTGAATAAGGCGCAGAGTGTGAGTAAAAGGTGCAAAATGTAAATGCCCGCCCAGTTGTGATGTCTGTTTGGACATATCGAGCAGCCGATTGGTAAGTGTGTATGGCCTACCAAATCGGGTGCTTGGATGACGGGACTGATGGACGGTCGCTGAACAAGTGTGCACCCAGCTTCACATTACCGCTACACATTGTATAAACACACGGGAGCTGATGCCGAGATCTACATGCGTCTGTTTGCGGAGCGTATCCTGCGTGGTTTCGCATTGCGCATGCCCTGGAACGGAGCACTCTCATGTATGGGCGATGCTGAGCCATAAGCATCATAATCGTAATTACACGTACGTCTGAAGAGACGGAACCGAGCTGTAATGAGGGATCCACACTTAGGGCGTCTTGATGCGACGGCGTTTGGCGAAAGCTTATATACGACTGTTTTGGTGGCTGGTGCAAGTCGTAGTGATGAGGGCTAGTAGCAAAGCAAGAGTACCCATAGGGGGCATATTACACAGCGCTGTGCATTAGGGGGGTCAGGATACAAATACATTATAACATACAGTGACATGACAGAGAAGGTAAAAAGATCCTGTCCCAGTGAGCTTACAATCTAAGGTGAATGTGAAACGTAAGGTAGGGTGAGAACAATCGGAGCTGTTGGTGGGGAGATATGATCATTGGTGTAGGAACAGCGATGGTTCCAGTTTCGGAATGTAAGTCGTGGAAGAAAAGGGAAATCTTATAATGGACACCACAGTGGCACAGTGGTTAGTACCACTGCCTTACAGCACTACTGGCTAAAATGCACCCTAATGTGTGTATGTAACCCCCCCGTCTCCCAATTCTCCTCTGTATAACCCCCCGTCTCCCAATTCTCCTCTGTATAACCCCCCGTCTCCCAATTCTCCTCTGTATACCCCCCGTCTCCCAATTCTCCTTTGTATACCCCCCCGTCTCCCAATTCTCTGTACACCCCCGTCTCCCAATTCTCCTCTGTATACCCCCGTCTCCCAATTCTCCTCTGTATACCCCCCCGTCTCCCAATTCTCCTCTGTATACCCCCCCGTCTCCCAATTCTCCTCTGTATAACCCCCCGTCTCCCAATTCTCCTCTGTATACCCCCGTCTCCCAATTCTCCTCTGTATACCCCCCCGTCTCCCAATTCTCCTCTGTATACCCCCCCGTCTCCCAATTCTCCTCTGTATACCCCCCCGTCTCCCAATTCTCCTCTGTATACCCCCCCCGTCTCCCAATTCTCCTCTGTATACCCCCCCCGTCTCCCAATTCTCCTCTGTATACCCCCCCGTCTCCCAATTCTCCTCTGTATACCCCCCCGTCTCCCAATTCTCCTCTGTATACCCCCCCGTCTCCCAATTCTCCTCTGTATACCCCCCCCCGTCTCCCAATTCTCCTCTGTATACCCCCCCCGTCTCCCAATTCTCCTCTGTATACCCCCCCCGTCTCCCAATTCTCCTCTGTATACCCCCCCGTCTCCCAATTCTCCTCTGTATACCCCCCCCGTCTCCCAATTCTCCTCTGTATACCCCCCCGTCTCCCAATTCTCCTCTGTATACCCCCCCCGTCTCCCAATTCACCTCTGTATACCCCCCCGTCTCCCAATTCTCCTCTGTATACCCCCCCCGTCTCCCAATTCTCCTCTGTATACCCCCCCCCCTGTCTCCCAATTCTCCTCTGTATACCCCCCCCCCCCGTCTCCCAATTCTCCTCTGTATACCCCCCCCCGTCTCCCAATTCTCCTCTGTTACCCTCCGTTCCCCCTCATCCTCCCATCTCCCTCATCTCTGTCCCTGTTGCAAGTCCCCAATATCCCTCCATCCCTGGGACATGGGGTAAAAGGACGTGGGGGGGGGGCACTGTTAGGACAGTGTCATCCTGATGGCTCCGGCGTCCCCCCTCCTCCACTGCAGACTGAGAGCTCGGGGACAGTAATGTTCAGTGTTTGAATTAACAAAAAAGTTAAAAGTAAATATTGAGGTTTGAACTTATGTGATACTCACAGATAGTGGTTGTGTCTTATTGTATGATGTGTGTGTGTGTGATACTCACAGATAGTGGTTGTGTCTTATTGTATGGTGCGTGTGTGTGTGATACTCACAGATAGTGGTTGTGTCTTATTGTATGATGTGTGTGTGTGTGATACTCACAGATAGTGGTTGTGTCTTATTGTATGATGTGTGTGTGTGTGATACTCACAGATAGTGGTTGTGTCTTATTGTATGATGTGTGTGTGATACTCACAGATAGTGGTTGTGTCTTATTGTATGATGTGTGTGTGTGATACTCACAGATAGTGGTTGTGTCTTATTGTATGATGTGTGTGTGTGTGATACTCACAGATAGTGGTTGTGTCTTATTGTATGATGTGTGTGTGTGTGATACTCACAGATAGTGGTTGTGTCTTATTGTATGATGTGTGTGTGTGTGATACTCACAGATAGTGGTTGTGTCTTATTGTATGGTGTGTGTGTGATACTCACAGATAGTGGTTGTGTCTTATTGTATGGTGTGTGTGTGTGTGATACTCACAGATAGAGGTTGTGTCTTATTGTATGGTGTGTGTGTGTGATACTCACAGATAGTGGTTGTGTCTTATTGTATGGTGTGTGTGTGTGATACTCACAGATAGTGGTTGTGTCTTATTGTATGATGTGTGTGTGTGTGTGTGATACTCACAGATAGTGGTTGTGTCTTATTGTATGATGTGTGTGTGATACTCACAGATAGTGGTTGTGTCTTATTGTATGATGTGTGTGTGTGATACTCACAGATAGTGGTTGTGTCTTATTGTATGATGTGTGTGTGATACTCACAGATAGTGGTTGTGTCTTATTGTATGATGTGTGTGTGTGATACTCACAGATAGTGGTTGTGTCTTATTGTATGATGTGTGTGTGTGTGATACTCACAGATAGTGGTTGTGTCTTATTGTATGATGTGTGTGTGTGTGATACTCACAGATAGTGGTTGTGTCTTATTGTATGATGTGTGTGTGTGTGATACTCACAGATAGTGGTTGTGTCTTATTGTATGGTGTGTGTGTGATACTCACAGATAGTGGTTGTGTCTTATTGTATGGTGTGTGTGTGTGTGATACTCACAGATAGAGGTTGTGTCTTATTGTATGGTGTGTGTGTGTGATACTCACAGATAGTGGTTGTGTCTTATTGTATGGTGTGTGTGTGTGATACTCACAGATAGTGGTTGTGTCTTATTGTATGATGTGTGTGTGTGTGTGTGTGTGTGTGTGTGATACTCACAGATAGTGGTTGTGTCTTATTGTATGGTGTATGATGTGTGTGTGATACTCACAGATAGTGGTTGTGTCTTATTGTATGATGTGTGTGTGTGATACTCACAGATAGTGGTTGTGTCTTATTGTATGGTGTGTGTGTGTGTGTGATACTCACAGATAGTGGTTGTGTCTTATTGTATGGTGTGTGTGTGTGTGATACTCACAGATAGAGGGAAGTGGTTGTGTCTTATTGTATGGTGTGTGTGATACTCACAGATAGTGGTTGTGTCTTATTGTATGATGTGTGTGTGTGATACTCACAGATAGTGGTTGTGTCTTATTGTATGGTGTGTGTGTGTGTGTGATACTCACAGATAGTGGTTGTGTCTTATTGTATGATGTGTGTGTGTGATACTCACAGATAGAGGTTGTGTCTTATTGTATGATGTGTGTGTGTGTGATACTCACAGATAGAGGTTGTGTCTTATTGTATGATGTGTGTGTGTGATACTCACAGATAGTGGTTGTGTCTTATTGTATGATGTGTGTGTGTGTGATACTCACAGATAGTGGTTGTGTCTTATTGTATGGTGTATGATGTGTGTGTGATACTCACAGATAGTGGTTGTGTCTTATTGTATGGTGTGTGTGTGTGTGATACTCACAGATAGTGGTTGTGTCTTATTGTATGGTGTGTGTGTGTGTGTGATACTCACAGATAGTGGTTGTGTCTTATTGTATGGTGTGTGTGTGTGTGTGATACTCACAGATAGAGGGAAGTGGTTGTGTCTTATTGTATGGTGTGTGTGTGTGTGTGTGATACTCACAGATAGTGGTTGTGTCTTATTGTATGATGTGTGTGTGTGATACTCACAGATAGTGGTTGTGTCTTATTGTATGGTGTGTGTGTGTGTGATACTCACAGATAGTGGTTGTGTCTTATTGTATGATGTGTGTGTGTGATACTCACAGATAGAGGTTGTGTCTTATTGTATGATGTGTGTGTGTGATACTCACAGATAGAGGTTGTGTCTTATTGTATGATGTGTGTGTGTGATACTCACAGATAGTGGTTGTGTCTTATTGTATGATGTGTGTGTGTGTGATACTCACAGATAGTGGTTGTGTCTTATTGTATGATGTGTGTGTGTGTGATACTCACAGATAGTGGTTGTGTCTTATTGTATGATGTGTGTGTGTGTGATACTCACAGATAGTGGTTGTGTCTTATTGTATGGTGTGTGTGTGTGATACTCACAGATAGTGGTTGTGTCTTATTGTATGATGTGTGTGTGTGTGATACTCACAGATAGTGGTTGTGTCTTATTGTATGATGTGTGTGTGTGATACTCACAGATAGTGGTTGTGTCTTATTGTATGGTGTGTGTGTGTGATACTCACAGATAGTGGTTGTGTCTTATTGTATGGTGTGTGTGTGTGATACTCACAGATAGTGGTTGTGTCTTATTGTATGATGTGTGTGTGTGTGTGATACTCACAGATAGTGGTTGTGTCTTATTGTATGGTGTATGATGTGTGTGTGATACTCACAGATAGTGGTTGTGTCTTATTGTATGATGTGTGTGTGTGATACTCACAGATAGTGGTTGTGTCTTATTGTATGGTGTGTGTGTGTGTGTGATACTCACAGATAGTGGTTGTGTCTTATTGTATGGTGTGTGTGTGTGTGATACTCACAGATAGAGGGAAGTGGTTGTGTCTTATTGTATGGTGTGTGTGTGTGTGATACTCACAGATAGTGGTTGTGTCTTATTGTATGATGTGTGTGTGTGATACTCACAGATAGTGGTTGTGTCTTATTGTATGGTGTGTGTGTGTGTGATACTCACAGATAGTGGTTGTGTCTTATTGTATGATGTGTGTGTGTGATACTCACAGATAGAGGTTGTGTCTTATTGTATGATGTGTGTGTGTGATACTCACAGATAGAGGTTGTGTCTTATTGTATGATGTGTGTGTGTGATACTCACAGATAGTGGTTGTGTCTTATTGTATGATGTGTGTGTGTGTGATACTCACAGATAGTGGTTGTGTCTTATTGTATGGTGTATGATGTGTGTGTGATACTCACAGATAGTGGTTGTGTCTTATTGTATGGTGTGTGTGTGTGTGATACTCACAGATAGTGGTTGTGTCTTATTGTATGGTGTGTGTGTGTGTGTGATACTCACAGATAGTGGTTGTGTCTTATTGTATGGTGTGTGTGTGTGTGATACTCACAGATAGAGGGAAGTGGTTGTGTCTTATTGTATGGTGTGTGTGTGTGTGATACTCACAGATAGAGGGAAGTGGTTGTGTCTTATTGTATGGTGTGTGTGTGTGTGATACTCACAGATAGTGGTTGTGTCTTATTGTATGATGTGTGTGTGTGATACTCACAGATAGTGGTTGTGTCTTATTGTATGGTGTGTGTGTGTGTGTGTGATACTCACAGATAGTGGTTGTGTCTTATTGTATGATGTGTGTGTGTGATACTCACAGATAGAGGTTGTGTCTTATTGTATGATGTGTGTGTGTGATACTCACAGATAGAGGTTGTGTCTTATTGTATGATGTGTGTGTGTGATACTCACAGATAGTGGTTGTGTCTTATTGTATGATGTGTGTGTGTGTGATACTCACAGATAGTGGTTGTGTCTTATTGTATGATGTGTGTGTGTGTGATACTCACAGATAGTGGTTGTGTCTTATTGTATGATGTGTGTGTGTGTGATACTCACAGATAGTGGTTGTGTCTTATTGTATGATGTGTGTGTGTGTGATACTCACAGATAGTGGTTGTGTCTTATTGTATGATGTGTGTGTGTGTGATACTCACAGATAGTGGTTGTGTCTTATTGTATGATGTGTGTGTGTGTGATACTCACAGATAGTGGTTGTGTCTTATTGTATGATGTGTGTGTGTGTGATACTCACAGATAGTGGTTGTGTCTTATTGTATGAGTGTGTGTGTGTGATACTCACAGATAGTGGTTGTGTCTTATTGTATGATGTGTGTGTGTGTGATACTCACAGATAGTGGTTGTGTCTTATTGTATGATGTGTGTGTGTGTGATACTCACAGATAGTGGTTGTGTCTTATTGTATGATGTGTGTGTGTGTGATACTCACAGATAGTGGTTGTGTCTTATTGTATGATGTGTGTGTGTGTGATACTCACAGATAGTGGTTGTGTCTTATTGTATGATGTGTGTGTGTGTGTGATACTCACAGATAGTGGTTGTGTCTTATTGTATGATGTGTGTGTGTGTGATACTCACAGATAGTGGTTGTGTCTTATTGTATGATGTGTGTGTGTGTGTGATACTCACAGATAGTGGTTGTGTCTTATTGTATGATGTGTGTGTGTGTGATACTCACAGATAGTGGTTGTGTCTTATTGTATGATGTGTGTGTGTGTGATACTCACAGATAGTGGTTGTGTCTTATTGTATGATGTGTGTGTGTGTGATACTCACAGATAGTGGTTGTGTCTTATTGTATGATGTGTGTGTGTGTGATACTCACAGATAGTGGTTGTGTCTTATTGTATGATGTGTGTGTGTGTGATACTCACAGATAGTGGTTGTGTCTTATTGTATGATGTGTGTGTGTGTGATACTCACAGATAGTGGTTGTGTCTTATTGTATGATGTGTGTGTGTGTGATACTCACAGATAGTGGTTGTGTCTTATTGTATGATGTGTGTGTGTGTGATACTCACAGATAGTGGTTGTGTCTTATTGTATGATGTGTGTGTGTGTGATACTCACAGATAGTGGTTGTGTCTTATTGTATGATGTGTGTGTGTGTGATACTCACAGATAGTGGTTGTGTCTTATTGTATGATGTGTGTGTGTGTGATACTCACAGATAGTGGTTGTGTCTTATTGTATGATGTGTGTGTGTGTGTGTGATACTCACAGATAGAGGGAAGTGGTTGTGTCTTATTGTATGATGTGTGTGTGTGTGTGATACTCACAGATAGTGGTTGTGTCTTATTGTATGGTGTGTGTGTGTGATACTCACAGATAGTGGTTGTGTCTTATTGTATGATGTGTGTGTGTGTGATACTCACAGATAGTGGTTGTGTCTTATTGTATGATGTGTGTGTGTGTGTGATACTCACAGATAGTGGTTGTGTCTTATTGTATGATGTGTGTGTGATACTCACAGATAGTGGTTGTGTCTTATTGTATGATGTGTGTGTGATACTCACAGATAGTGGTTGTGTCTTATTGTATGGTGTGTGTGTGTGTGTGATACTCACAGATAGTGGTTGTGTCTTATTGTATGATGTGTGTGTGTGTGATACTCACAGATAGTGGTTGTGTCTTATTGTATGATGTGTGTGTGATACTCACAGATAGTGGTTGTGTCTTATTGTATGATGTGTGTGTGATACTCACAGATAGTGGTTGTGTCTTATTGTATGATGTGTGTGTGTGTGTGATACTCACAGATAGTGGTTGTGTCTTATTGTATGGTGTGTGTGTGTGTGATACTCACAGATAGTGGTTGTGTCTTATTGTATGGTGTGTGTGTGTGTGTGTGATACTCACAGATAGTGGTTGTGTCTTATTGTATGATGTGTGTGTGTGTGATACTCACAGATAGTGGTTGTGTCTTATTGTATGATGTGTGTGTGATACTCACAGATAGTGGTTGTGTCTTATTGTATGATGTGTGTGTGATACTCACAGATAGTGGTTGTGTCTTATTGTATGGTGTGTGTGTGTGTGATACTCACAGATAGTGGTTGTGTCTTATTGTATGGTGTGTGTGTGTGTGATACTCACAGATAGTGGTTGTGTCTTATTGTATGGTGTGTGTGTGTGTGTGATACTCACAGATAGAGGTTGTGTCTTATTGTATGGTGTGTGTGTGTGTGTGATACTCACAGATAGTGGTTGTGTCTTATTGTATGGTGTGTGTGTGTGTGTGATACTCACAGATAGTGGTTGTGTCTTATTGTATGGTGTGTGTGTGTGATACTCACAGATAGTGGTTGTGTCTTATTGTATGATGTGTGTGTGTGATACTCACAGATAGTGGTTGTGTCTTATTGTATGATGTGTGTGTGTGATACTCACAGATAGTGGTTGTGTCTTATTGTATGATGTGTGTGTGTGTGATACTCACAGATAGTGGTTGTGTCTTATTGTATGATGTGTGTGTGTGTGATACTCACAGATAGAGGGAAGTGGTTGTGTCTTATTGTATGATGTGTGTGTGTGTGATACTCACAGATAGTGGTTGTGTCTTATTGTATGGTGTGTGTGTGTGTGATACTCACAGATAGAGGGAAGTGGTTGTGTCTTATTGTATGATGTGTGTGTGTGTGATACTCACAGATAGTGGTTGTGTCTTATTGTATGGTGTGTGTGTGTGTGATACTCACAGATAGTGGTTGTGTCTTATTGTATGATGTGTGTGTGTGTGTGTGTGTGATACTCACAGATAGAGGGAAGTGGTTGTGTCTTATTGTATGATGTGTGTGTGATACTCACAGATAGTGGTTGTGTCTTATTGTATGATGTGTGTGTGTGTGATACTCACAGATAGTGGTTGTGTCTTATTGTATGGTGTGTGTGTGTGTGTGATACTCACAGATAGAGGGAAGTGGTTGTGTCTTATTGTATGATGTGTGTGTGTGTGTGTGTGTGATACTCACAGATAGAGGGAAGTGGTTGTGTCTTATTGTATGATGTGTGTGTGATACTCACAGATAGTGGTTGTGTCTTATTGTATGGTGCGTGTGTGTGATACTCACAGATAGTGGTTGTGTCTTATTGTATGATGTGTGTGTGTGTGATACTCACAGATAGTGGTTGTGTCTTATTGTATGGTGTGTGTGTGTGTGATACTCACAGATAGAGGAAGTGGTTGTGTCTTATTGTATGATGTGTGTGTGTGTGTGATACTCACAGATAGTGGTTGTGTCTTATTGTATGGTGCGTGTGTGTGATACTCACAGATAGTGGTTGTGTCTTATTGTATGATGTGTGTGTGATACTCACAGATAGTGGTTGTGTCTTATTGTATGGTGTGTGTGTGTGTGTGATACTCACAGATAGTGGTTGTGTCTTATTGTATGGTGTGTGTGTGTGTGATACTCACAGATAGTGGTTGTGTCTTATTGTATGGTGTGTGTGTGTGTGATACTCACAGATAGAGGTTGTGTCTTATTGTATGGTGTGTGTGTGTGTGTGATACTCACAGATAGTGGTTGTGTCTTATTGTATGTGTGTGTGTGTGTGTGATACTCACAGATAGTGGTTGTGTCTTATTGTATGGTGTGTGTGTGTGATACTCACAGATAGTGGTTGTGTCTTATTGTATGATGTGTGTGTGTGATACTCACAGATAGTGGTTGTGTCTTATTGTATGATGTGTGTGTGTGATACTCACAGATAGTGGTTGTGTCTTATTGTATGGTGTGTGTGTGTGTGATACTCACAGATAGTGGTTGTGTCTTATTGTATGATGTGTGTGTGTGTGTGATACTCACAGATAGTGGTTGTGTCTTATTGTATGATGTGTGTGTGATACTCACAGATAGTGGTTGTGTCTTATTGTATGATGTGTGTGTGTGATACTCACAGATAGTGGTTGTGTCTTATTGTATGATGTGTGTGTGATACTCACAGATAGTGGTTGTGTCTTATTGTATGATGTGTGTGTGTGATACTCACAGATAGTGGTTGTGTCTTATTGTATGATGTGTGTGTGTGTGTGATACTCACAGATAGTGGTTGTGTCTTATTGTATGATGTGTGTGTGTGTGATACTCACAGATAGTGGTTGTGTCTTATTGTATGATGTGTGTGTGTGTGATACTCACAGATAGTGGTTGTGTCTTATTGTATGGTGTGTGTGTGATACTCACAGATAGTGGTTGTGTCTTATTGTATGGTGTGTGTGTGTGTGATACTCACAGATAGAGGTTGTGTCTTATTGTATGGTGTGTGTGTGTGATACTCACAGATAGTGGTTGTGTCTTATTGTATGGTGTGTGTGTGTGATACTCACAGATAGTGGTTGTGTCTTATTGTATGATGTGTGTGTGTGTGTGTGATACTCACAGATAGTGGTTGTGTCTTATTGTATGGTGTTGATGTGTGTGTGATACTCACAGATAGTGGTTGTGTCTTATTGTATGATGTGTGTGTGTGATACTCACAGATAGTGGTTGTGTCTTATTGTATGGTGTGTGTGTGTGTGTGATACTCACAGATAGTGGTTGTGTCTTATTGTATGGTGTGTGTGTGTGTGATACTCACAGATAGAGGGTTGTGTCTTATTGTATGGTGTGTGTGATACAGATAGTGGTTGTGTCTTATTGTATGATGTGTGTGTGATACTCACAGATAGTGGTTGTGTCTTATTGTATGGTGTGTGTGTGTGTGATACTCACAGATAGTGGTTGTGTCTTATTGTATGATGTGTGTGTGTGATACTCACAGATAGAGGTTGTGTCTTATTGTATGGTGTGTGTGTGTGTGATACTCACAGATAGTGGTTGTGTCTTATTGTATGGTGTGTGTGTGTGTGATACTCACAGATAGTGGTTGTGTCTTATTGTATGATGTGTGTGTGTGTGATACTCACAGATAGTGGTTGTGTCTTATTGTATGGTGTGTGTGTGTGTGTGATACTCACAGATAGTGGTTGTGTCTTATTGTATGGTGTGTGTGTGTGTGTGATACTCACAGATAGTGGTTGTGTCTTATTGTATGGTGTGTGTGTGTGTGATACTCACAGATAGTGGTTGTGTCTTATTGTATGGTGTGTGTGTGTGTGTGATACTCACAGATTAGAGGGAAGTGGTTGTGTCTTATTGTATGGTGTGTGTGTGTGTGTGATACTCACAGATAGTGGTTGTGTCTTATTGTATGGTGTGTGTGTGTG